>OX438819.1:18106836-18132001 GCA_949316475.1 Hypomecis punctinalis
AAAGGAGGGTAGTTTTAGTTAGATGTGATTGGTTGGGGTATTAAGACTTCATTAAGATTGAGACTGGAAGATGTCTGTTATTTATTTATGACTATCTTTCAGTGATAGGACGACGACGGTTGGGTTAAGCCTTCCCAGTAGATTTTTACAGTAGAGTAGTGACTAGAGATTGCAACCCGTAAAGTTTAAGTAAACTACTACGTAGAAAATGCAAATTCTTTGTCGCGCATATCCATCCATAAACTATAGGATGTCCACTGTTGGACATAGGCCTCCTTTAAGATCTCCAACAAGTAAGTAAGACCGGTTGGTAGCGGCTTGCACCCAGTGCGATCCACGAAGGAAATATACGAAGTTTAAGTCACCTAGGCCTAATGTTAAAGCCGTTTCGTAAATTTAATAGCTACGTAAAATAGTGTTCTCTCTATCAAATCCATATAGTGACAAAGAAACAGGGCTATTCTAAATTGCTATTATAATGGTGCCTATGAAATTGGGCCTTGTTGCAAACCTCTAACTGGGCTAAGACGTTAAAACAACCGGGAACCACAGTTAAACGTGTCATGCGAGTCACGGTAGAGTTGTCAACCACACTAGGTGTACTTTTATACAGGGTTATTTCTAATCAATTAGCATCCTTTTAGTGTCTTATTCTGTACATCAAATCTAAAATCTTTTTTTTGCGCCTTTTGTCAGAACTCAAAAAAAAAAATCAGCTGTTCCATACATTTTGTCGCGGGTGAACGATATTTTTCTATGAATAAACAAAAAAAATTTTGAGTTTTGACAAAAGTTGCGGAACAAAAGTTGTTAGTTTTGATGTACAGAATAAGCCCCTAAAAGGATGCCAATTGATTAGAAATAACCCTGTATAACGCTCATGATGCGTGATCTCTTTAGAATGAAACTATTCAAAAAATCCGTTGACCTGCACATATAAGCCCACAGAATTCTGCGCGGAGATCCCGCCTGCTTTTCCGGGCAAATAGGTTTGAATAGACAGCCCAGTTTTGAAGACGTAGGGAACACATAGATACATATTTATAAAGTGTGCCGGTTTGTGGTTTCCATCAACTTTGAGGATATTATTTTGTAACTGTTTTGAAGAACATGCCCGCTGAAGTACCTTTATAGATTTACCATATATCTTATTAGGCTTTCAAAGAAATAAATTCAAAAGTAGTTTAGAGAAATGGTTACTAGATAATATCTTCTACAATTTAAAAAAAAATTATAACTGTACAGATGTACCTATAAGTATAATAAGAAAAATAATATCTAGAATAAAAATTAATGATACTGTGTAAATATTGTTAAAAGAGAAAACTTCAAAGATCTTTAGTTGTACATGTATCAGCCTTTTTTTTAATAGTCCACTGCAGGACGTAGGCCTACCCACGAAGGGTGATTGGGCTATATCCACCACGCTGGCCCGGTGCGGGTTGGTGGATTCACATACGCCATCGAATTTCTTCTACGGACATATGCAGGTTGCCTCACGATGTTTTCCTTCACCGAAAAGTCAGTGGTGTGAAATTCCGTACATAAATTCCAAAGAACTCATTGGTACGGGACCGGGATTTGAACCCACGACCTCACGATTGTAAGGCGGGTGTCATTACCTCTAAGCCACCACGGCTTATAGTTTAGTTAATATATGTATACTAGCTGACCCGGCCACGCGTTGCTGTGGCTAAATAAATTAAAATAGCGACTATAATTTGAGATTTAAACTATCCTATCTCTCAAGTTGGATCGAACTGCACATGGTGTGCGAATTTTATTTTAATCGGTTAAGTGGTTTAGGAGTCCATTGAGGACAAACATTGTGACACGAGATTTATATATATTAAGATGTGTATATAATTATATTACAATGATCTTTTAGGATTTAAGTTAAAATGATCTCTTTTTTATAAGTAGGTATAAAAGTGCTAATAGTATGAAGAGCTTTAAGTCTTATAATTATCATATACTACGGGACTAATCGCGCACTAAAATGTATGCACTATAATTATGTGTTCAAATCGCGAAAGTTTAAAAACAACACTTTAAGTCTTATTGTGGTTAGTTACAATTATTATTTTATAGTCTAATTTTGAATGTAAATATAAGACCGAATTTGGTTCACCTAGGCGTAAGAAGGAAACACAAAGCCTTAAATTGTAAGTAAAACAAATACCTATTGCATGTCCGTTAGGATACGGTGTTGTGTCTAAATAATTTTATAACACCTTGGTGTACACAGTTACAGTTTAGAGCAATAAATGATATCTTTATCTTTATCCTTAAAAAAGAGCTTCTTAAAGGAGTTTATTGTCGTGGTTTCCATTCGACATCTTGAAAGCGCTTGTTCACGGCCGTTTTTTCACCGGACAACGGACCGTCAGTAAATAAATGCCTACATTTTTCGCCGGATGGATGTCCGGTGCGTCAACACACGTTCATTATAAATCATACACCACCGCGTATCCGCTTAGAAAAAAATCGGTCCGTTGTCCGGTGCAACGAATTGCCGTGAACAAGTGATTTTACGGCCCTATCCGTTCTACGCACTTGGCTACTGCCTCTTCAACTTGCTGATCTTCTTGTGACCGACATAGCCCACAAGGGGCTATATCGGTCACTTATATAGCCTTGCCTTGTGGGCTATGTCGGTCACTTTGGTTCGAATTTCCTCATTCTGAGCAACGTTGGGCAACAATGAGCTTACTTATAAGGTTACTAACTTCAGCCCGCGGCTACGCCTGCTTAATATTTTGATTTGCGTGATATGCCACAGGAAACTTTTATTTTTTAGAGATAAAAAGTAACCTATGTCACTCTCCGTCTTTTAAACTATGTCCATGCCAAAAATCAAGTCAATTCGTCGCTCCGTTGCTGCGTGAAAGAAGAACTAACCAATAAACCAACAAACACACTTTCAGATTTATAATATTAGTAAGGATAAGGCCTTCAGTACTAGAGTTTGTGTAAAAAGAGAAGCGTTGTTGTTGAGGTCGCCCGTGTGCCATTTTACTCATTTTGTTACGTTGGCAACACTGTTCTGTCATTGCTAGTCCAACTAAAGGTGTACTAGTTTATACTTATACTATTATATAAGTAGTATACTTGGTAGATATTAGCGTTCGAAAAATTGCGTAGTGTCTTCTCGTCCGATATACCTCAGTGCCTCAAGTCGAAAGTTTTCGACCAGTGTGTGTTGCCAGTGATGACTTATGGCACAGAAACGTGGTCTCTCACTATGGGCTTTATTAGTAAGCTCCAAGTAGCCTAACGAGCTATGGAGAGGGCTATGCTCGGAGTCTCTCTGCGAGATCGAATCAGAAATGAGGAGATCCGTATAGAAGAACCAAAGTTACCGACATAGCCCAACGAATTGGCAAGTTGAAATGGCAATGGGCAGGGCACATAGCGCGGAGGGCTGATGACCGTTGGGGTCGAAAAATTCTCGAGTAGAGACCACGTACCGGCAAGCGCAGCGTCCTACGCTGCGCTTGCCCACAAGGTGGACGGATGACCTCATTAAGACCGCAGGATCGCGCTGGATGCAAGCCGCTTCCAACCGGTCTTATTGGAGATCCATAGGGGAGACCTATGTCCAGCAGTGGACGTCTTTCGGCTGATGGATGGATGGTAGAGATCAATTCGGTTTTCATCAGGACTCGCGACTACCAAGTAAAGTCGGTACCTTGGCTGCTGATTAAAATATTATAGTTAGTTCACCGTAACGCCGCGACGGTTGTCTTTTTGCACATACTCTATAGGTATCGAGAACACATAACTCCGGTTTCCCCGCGCGTGTTTCCCGCCAAAACAACAAGCAAGCGCCGGACGTTGCGAGATGGCTCAATTGCAGCCGTAATTAGGTCATCTCGCTCCACGCGATCTGGTGCAAGCTCGTGCTAAGGTTTTATGGACTCGCGTTTATGCTGGCTGGGCAGTGTCCAAGCTTTTATTGTCATCATAATTATTAGCCTGTGGGATATTCACTGTCAGCCATAGGATTTCTCCGCTGTTGCACATAAACCTACCGTACAGATTTGCATTGGAAAAACCGGACAAGTGCGAGTCAGGCTCGCACATCGAGGGTTCCGTACAAACACGTTGTTATAATTAAAAACCTGTTTTAGCATGTACTAATGAAGTTCTTTTATATGATACCTTACATGATACGATTTACTCACTTTGAATTTTGAACCCATATTTTGTGAATTTTGAGGCCCTATTTTTGTGATTGAAATAAAAATGTACAGTTTTCAGATTTATTCCTAATGTGTACTCTGAGACAATGCTTTTCGCCAAATTTCAAAGTTCTATGGCAACGGGAAGTACCCTGTAGGTTTTGATTTTTGTGAGTGTTAAATATGCGGTTTTTACGACATAAACGGCTCTAACTTTTTTAAACGATAACTGAGAAGTTTTTTTTTTACACAACTGCAAGATATCATAGATATACGTATACAGTTTAAATTTCAACTCGATATCTTTTCGTGTTCCTGAGATAAAGAGTCTTGACATACACACAGACGGACAACAAAGTGATCCTATAAGGGTTCCGTTTTTGTCCGTTTGAGGTACGGAACCCTAAAAAGTGTCCAAATCCATTATTGCTATGGCAATTTAGTCTAATTAAACACATTGTTACTATAGTAACACTAGACTTGAAGACAAGAATTTAAATGGTTTACAAAATAGATGGTTTGAACTTTTCTATCATATATGACAATTTTCTGTATTACTTCAATTGGCTTCCCTGGGTGACGCCCTTTGTAACGTGATGTCCTCTCATTAAATTTATTTTATTTAATCCTTTTCGAGGTGATCACCACCTAAATCAAAGCAATTTGATTTAATGAAGAGTCCCTGCAATGACGTCCCGTTTGAAGTGCTTAGTGTTTTCTTGAACCGTGCTCGTTACTGATTGTTGCGTGTTGATGTGTGGCTTTTCTAACAGAAGGCCCTCGTGGCATACGATTGTGTGGTCATCCAACCTTCCGACCACAGATACTTTAGCCATCATGTCTGAAACACGCTGCATAATCTTGAATTACGGAGTGTGTTATACCTAAACTTTGAACTTTGAACTAACGGTTTGAGTTCACTATTTTTATAATTATAGAATTACTCGCGCTCTGAATCGAATTTAAAAGATAAATAAGTATACCTTATCATCCCGAAGTTTAGACCTAGTTGATAACTGTCTGCTATGGTACATGTATTTGCTAACGTCTAACTTTGTACCTATGTGTTGCATGCTTCTGACGCCTTGCCGGTTGCATTGGGAGGACGCAAATGGGGGCAGGGTTTATTAAAATAGCCATATTGCTAGTTTCTGGCTAGCAATCCGCCCGAACAATAAGAGTAACAGGTAGGTATTGAAAAGGATACTTCCACTCAACTATATCGATGCACAGCTTCCTGAGCGGGTTTTTGAGCGTGAGGCAGAAGAGCGCGCGCTTGGGGCGCTCCTGCTGGACCTTGGGCCCGCGGCGCGGCGGCTTGCGCGGCGCCGGCGCCGGGCCGGGCTCGGCCGGCGGCGTGGCCGGCGTGCCGGGGGGCGCCGGCGCGGCCGCCGGCTCGCACTCCTCCGCCGCGCTCATTGCCACCTGCAGACAAATAAAACTTTAGTTAAATTAAACACTTTATTCCAAGAAAATTGGGATGCAATATAGTGAAACTAACCTTTTTGTTAGTCTCACATTCTACAGTCTACATTCAAACTGTTTACTTTGCGATAATACTGGACAAAGTCCTTCTTATTTATAAATTGACTGCCTCGGTGGCTCAGTGGTTAGTAACCCTGTTTCCTGGGTCAAAGAGGCGTGGGTTCAATCCCCACCCAGGGCAACCATTTATGTGATGAACATCGGTGTTTGCTCTGTGTCTGGGTGTTATTTAGGTACCTACTATCTATCTAAGTATGTATTTAAAAAATTTTGCTTACTCGTAATAACTTCAGTGATCGCTATGTAATTACTATACTGTACTGTATCAGCCTTTTTAATAGTCTACTGCAGGACGACGACCTACCCACGAAGGGTGATTGAGCCATGTCCACCACGCCGGCCCAGTGCGGGTTGGTTGATTCACATACGCCATCGAATTTCTTCTACGGACGTATGCAGGTTGCCTCAAGATGTTTTCCTTCACCGAAAAGCCCGTGGTGTGAAATTCCACATAATCCATTGGTACGGGACCGAGGTTTGAACCCACGACCTCACGATACAAAATGCGAGTGTCATTAACACCTAGTAAAAATACTTTTTTGTTCTTAAAAGGAAGGACGGAAATCCACGAGAATTTCCCGAAAATCAAAATTAACTTGCATCAAACTAATCTCGTCTAATTTCTCAGTAACCTAGTATTTACAATGATGATTTCTCACTCTGCGAACTGTCTACTGTCTATCATCATCATATTCCTCGAATACACACGAGATGAAAACTCGCAGACGGACTTTAAAAATATTTATAAAATTATATTTCTTACGATAAACTACGAGATAAAAATATAACGCCTACGTAACGTGACTACATCACTATGTAGCCATTCAGTAATGTCGTGGTTAGGAGTTAGGAACTTTATAATGTTTTCTTATTAATTAACGTTCCATTACACGATTTTTCCCTTTGCTATCTATAGTTTCTTTTAAAATTGCCATGTCCAGCAGGCCAATCGCACTAAAAAATTACAGCTGAACCACAATTGAACTTTAACCGAACTTCAACTTTTTGTCTATTTTCGTAGCGCGCTAATGATTTTGACAAAAGTTGAAACGCAACTCAATGAGATTTGGAACGTAACCGCTGTCAAACGAACGGTTGGTGTATGAAGTTTAGCGCAATATCGAATTATTTAAAGCTGAATCGAAACTTAACTACAATTGCAGCCAAACTTTAACTGAATTAGAGACGGAACGCAGCTGTTTAAAATTAACGCGATTGGCCTGCTGTACTGAAGTTTTGTGTGAAATGGATAATTTCAAATAAACGAGAACAAAAAGGTGTCCGTAAAGATATTTATGTTCCCAGGCGTGCGAAGTTCAAAAATGAGTCCCCGGCTCTTTGGGTAACCTACGATCGTATTGCTCGTGTTTCATTTCATTTCGTGTCGTCACTCAATCTCTGCCCGCTATTCGAACTGTGCCATTCGTGTCGGATTTCGACCCACTATCTCGACAATATCATCAACTTTTCACAACACGTGCGTGGTGCTCAACACGTTTTTCGCCTCTCAACAAGGCATCATAATTATTGTAGTTAATAAAGGCACTTTTTCCCGTTAAAAAAACATCAATTTATTGATAACATTAGTTACAACCTTAGGACATTTGGACTCGCAAAGAATATTTAGGGTTATTTCTAATAAATTAGCATTCTTTTAGGGGCTTATTCTATACATCAAAACTTACAACTTTTGTTCTGCGACTTTTGTCAAAACTCAAAGAAAAATCGCTCTTCCGTAGAAAAATATTGTTCACCCGCGACAAAACGTATGGAACATATTTTGATTATGTTTTATTAGTTTTGACAAAAATCGTAGTACAAAAGTTGTTACTTTTGACGTACAGAATAAGTCTCTAAAAGGATGCTAATTGATTAGAAAAAACCCCGTATAAGCTGGCCTCACACGATGAGGTTATCGAACTCCTATAAGTGGGGATTTATTTATGTATTTAATATGTAATATATATATTATAATACGTATATCAGTCTACAAATGACAAGCAAGCCTCAAATGACAAGTTTTGCTTAGTTTGGTGTCAGAGATCGTGTGTGTGTTTATTTATTTATTTATTTATTTAGTAGATACTAGCTTTTGTGAAGCCGTGGTGGCTTAGAGGTAGGTAGTTGACACCCGCCTTACAATTGTGAGGTCGTGGGTTCAAATCCCGGTCCCGTACCAATGAGTTCTTTGGAATTTATGTACTTACGGAATTTCACACCACTGGCTTTTCGGTGAAGGAAAACATCGTGAGGCAACCTGCATATGTCCGTAGAAGAAATTCGGCGTATATGAATCCACCAACCCGCACTGGGCCAGCGTGGTGGATAAGGCCCAATCACCCTTCGTGAGTAGGCTTACGTCCTGCAGTGGACTATAAGTAAGTAAGTAAGTTCGTATAGGCCGGGTGGCTAGCCCTGGTGTCAGAGTTTTTAGGCCGCCTGAAGGCCTCTGACATGGCTAAACGGTTAAAACAACCGGGACCTACAATTTAACGTGTCATCCGAGCCACGGTAGCGCTCAGTTGGAAAATGCCACCCGCGGTCTAAAATGCAGTGGACTATTAAAAAGGCTGATACAGTACAGTACATAGTAGGTATATATCTTTCTTGTATTTACTCTTTATATATGTTATAAGTACTCGTATAAAAATTAATCGTCATTGTAAAGCTCGCTAGAAACTCGAGAACGGCTGGACCGATTTGGCTAATTTTGATTTTGAAAAATTTGTGGAAGATAAGGGAAGGATTAAAAAAAGGCTGATAGAGTACAGTACAGTACAGCTTTTGCTGGCAGCTCCGCCCGCGTCATGTTTTTTTTTACTGTGTACTTCTAGGAAACTTATCTCCGGGATAAACCGTAGAACCGTGACTAGTAGCCTATAACACTTTCCGTCTTTCAAAATATGTCCATGCCAAAAATCAAGTCCATCGCGTCTGGTGGACGCGACGCGTGACCAAAATGCTGGTGTTTATTTGGCTCAACGTATAAGCATTGCCATTCAGCGTGGCAATGCTGCCAGCATGCTGGGCACGCTGCCAACTGGCAGTGGGCTTGAGCACTTGGATTATCTTTAGACCTTCAAGGGTCTGTGGATGATCCAATTGCTTTCTATGTAGTAGTAGTGTATTGTCATTATATTTAAAAAATAAAAAAAGTCCATCCGTTGCTCCGATGCTGCGTGAAAGAGGAACAAACCAGAAACTTTTCAGATTTATTATCTTAGGATTACGATGAGACAGTGCGCAGAGTGAGAAATCTTTATTGTAAATACTAGTTACTGAGAAATTAAATTAGTTTGGAAGTCGCTTTTAGTTTGTTTTCGGGAAATTTTCATGGTAATGACGGATGTAAAAATTATTTGAAGCTCATTGATGAATCCGGCGCACATTGTTTCTGCAAGTATGACTGCTTCCCGGAATACATTAATATGAGTCGTCTGCCAAGGAATCCACCGGGAGCTCAGAGAGATAAAAAAAAAATATTAGGGGACATCTTACACACGGCCTCTGACCCCAAACTAAGCAAAGCTTGTGATATGGCTGCCAGAGACTGATATACTACACATACATATTTTAAATACATACTTATATAGATACTGCTTAAATAACACCCAGACACAGAGCAAACACCTATGTTCATCACATAAATATTTGCCCTAGGTGGGGACCGAACCCACGCCTCTTTGATCCAGAAGTCAGGGTCACTAACCACTGAGCCATCGAGGCAGATTCATCCAATACTAGAGAAACGAAAAAAACTTAGCATTCCTTCGTGCGCAGGATACTTATATATGTCATCATCATCATCATTTCAGCCATAGGACGTCCTCTGCTGGACATAGGCCTCCCCTAATGATTTCCAATAAGCCCGGTTGATAGCGGTTTGCATCCAGCGCGATCCTGCGGTCCTAATAAGGTCATCCGTCTACCTTGTGGGTGGACGATCTACTGACTGCGCTTGCCGGTACGTGGTCTCCACTCGAGAACTTTTCGACCCCATCGGTCATCAGTTCTCCGCGCTATGTGCCCTGCCCATTGCCACTTCAACTTGCCGATCCGCTGGGCTATGTCGGTAACCTTGGTTCTTCTACGGATTTCCTCATTCCTGATTCGATTTCGCAGAGAAACTCCGAGCATAGCCCTCTCCATGGCTCGTTGGGCTACTTGGAGCTTACTAATAAGGCCCATAGTGAGAGACCACGTTTCTGTGCCATAAGTCATCACTGGCAACACACACTGGTTGAAAACTTTCGACTTGAGGCACTGAGGTACGTCGGACGAGAAGACGTTACGCAATTTTCCAAACGCTGCCCAACCGAGTTGGATGACTTGTATATATAACAAATATAAAATATACCAAAAACGCCTGTTTTCATAACATAGACATTGCACAATGCAATTTTGTGTGAGCTCGTATTATATGACCCACGTACCAGCAAGCACAGCGTAGGACGTCCACCTACGAGATAGACAGATAATAAAGAGGATTGCGCTGGATGCTAGTAGCTTTCAACCGGTCTCATTAGAGATCCATATGCCTATGTCCAGCAGTGGAGGTCATATAGCTGATGTGTGACGTGACATTTATCTACAAAATACTATGTGAGGTTATGGTTAGCTGTATAGTAGAGATGGGAATGAAATTACGCTTAGGTATGGGTAAAATCATTGTTTTGAATAAATATTTTCTTATATGTGTATTTCCGCTCTGTCGTAGGCGTATAAGTTAAGGGTACCATTCAACAAACCAAATTAAATCACAAACAAAATTAGTAACTAACCATCAAACAGCAACGAGTTGCTGAACGATCAAACTATCTTTTTTTTCTTTTTTAAGGGTTTCGTACCTCAAATGGAAAAAACGGAACCCTTATAGGATCATTTTGTTGTCCGTCTGCCCGTCTGTCCTTCTGTCCGTCTGTCCGTCTGTGTGTATGTCGAGACTCTTTATCTCGGGAACGCGTAAAGATATCAAGTTGAAATTTAAACTGTATACGTAAGTATATCTATAGTTTCTTGCAGTTGTGTAAAAGAAAAACTTCTCAGTTATCGTTTAAAAAAGTTAGAGCCGTTTATGACGTAAAAAACCGCATATTTCGACACTCACAAAAATCAAAACCTACAGGGTACTTTCCGTTGACTCGCACTTGTCCGGTTTTTTTTCCTGACCTAACCTAACAATAGCTGAAGCATGATACAGTTTGATGATTAATTACTAATTTTGTTTGAGATTTAATTTGGGTTGTTTAATGGTACCCTTAACTGATATGCCTACGACAGAGCGGAAATACACTAATAAGAAAATATTTACCAAAACAAGGATTTAAAGATGAACTTCTGCAAAGTAACGCCTGATTCAATAAACTAGTGTATGAGTAGGCAGTTAATAATAGTATGTTGTGTTAATAATAAAAAGTATGGTTATTCAGAATTCGTGAAAATTTAACCGTGACATTGAATTTATGCCAAAAAGGATACTACCCCTTGATAAAGGATACTGAAAGTTCACATGTAGAGATTTTTATCTCCCATAATATGAAATTGCGCAAGCCGAATGAAATTTAGCGTAAAACAAAACTTTGTCCAGAAAATGAAGAAAATTATCGAGAACAGCCCAACGGTTATGGCCGTGATACAAACGAGTATCAAAGTATTTAAAGCTCATTAATAAATCCGGTGCGCATTGTTCCTGCATGTATGACTCCTTCCCGGAATGCATTAGTGAGTCAGCCGGGTCAAGGAATCGAGAGTCGAGAGGGATTTTATTTACAGTAGCGTGCAGCGTTTTTACGTTAGTAATTATTTTAGTGTTCACAAAGTTAAAGCACTTTTGAAGAAATACAGATGGTACGATGAACCTACATACATAACAGCTGGGCACACCAGCGGCCGTATTCTGTAAGCGCTCTGATGTTCGGCTTCGCTTTTTCTCCTGCTCGCGCCAGTATACTCGCGCCACGAGAGCGAGCGGGAGGAAAAGCGAAGCGAACGCAAGAATGCATAGTCAATACGAGGGACGTTCATTTAAACTGATCAGTTAAAGCCTTCATACACATTACGATTTGGTTGAGTTTGGAGAGCCAACCGCCCATTGAATTGTGATGACGTGGACGGCTCAAACGAAGCTGGTTGGCTCTGGTCGGGTCCTACCAGCCAAATGTACATCTGCACGTATCAGGACGTCTGTAGTATTGTTAGATGGTCAAGTGCGTGATGCACCTTCCGGCGTGTCTTTTAAAACTAAACTAAAAAACTGGCTCCAAAAAGAGCTATTCTACGATGTTAAAGATTTCTTGAAATTACCAGAAATTATATAACTAATTGATATTTTAACAGATATATTAATATCGAATTTATATTTGAACAATATGATTAATTGAATATTTTTGACATTTATTTATTATTTTTGACATGTAACTATGGTGTTATCAATAAAATATTTGTATTTGTATTTGATGTCGACAATTAAGAATGCTATAGGTAAACGGCCCGCCAATAAAATAAATTCACAAAATCGTTTCAACAGAAAAGCTAAGGTTTCAGCAGTATAAAACCAACACCAATCTTCAAACCAATTAAAAAAATAAGGCAGAATGTTGTGAACAAACAAGTGACGCCGGCAAAACTACGCCTCGCCGTGTACAGACACAACTACACAGATGTATACGTACAACGAAACTACGCCGTGGCGCGAAACCTTATTGAGCTTCAAGAAAACAAAATCAGTTGTTTTGTGTAGCATATTTGTTTTTATTTATTCCGGTTGGCTTCATTGTAAAAGTGATTCATAATGACATTCTGAATGATTCTGAATCCCTCTTCCTCTTACTGAATTACGTTTATGACCCGTTCGCCCATCTTTAGTAGGCGTATGTTTAACAATGGAATATACAAATGTCGGTAACACTAGAGTACAGAACCTGTACATACTGTCGAATAATTCACAATCGTTTCAACAGAAAAGCTAACAGCCGTATAAAGCCAACACCGATCTAACACGAGGCTGACAGGAAATTTGTTTCCAACAAATCGTACGGTACGTGACAAATCAACAGAATTAATCAAATCCTACCTTTTCACAGCGGGCGTGGGGCATTGGTCACACGTGAAAATTGCTCCTTAATTTGAACATTTACATGAATGTATATTAAGTACGAGTAGGTAGGTTGGTTATAAATAATAATAAATAAATATTAGGGGACATCTTACATACGGTCTCTGACCCCGAACTAAGCAAATCTAGAGACTGATATACCTACTACACCTACAGCCTTGGCCAAAATTATTAGGCACCTTTAAAAAATCATAATGCATGTTTACTACCTAACCAATAACTGAGTGCTCTTGACATTGCATTGTATAATTACTTGACATTACTTGACATTGCATTGTATAATTTTGACTTCAATTCTAATATAAAGGGACATTTATTTTTAATTTATATTTTTGTGGCTTGTGGCCATAGTAAAGCCTGTGGCCCTTTAAGAAAATTTGTTAGCATATTAATTTAATATAAAAACATTTGCTCGTCAGAAATGATAGGATGTAAGGAAATTTGTCAATTATTGTAACACCTTGTATGTACTACATTCTTGCAAATAAATAAATTCATTCATTCATATCTTAAATGACTTACCGGGGTCATAAATAACTTCTTAGAATATCAAGCGGCTCCTTGTTAAGGTCATAGTTTTATGACCTGGTGACCGAAAACAAAGGATTCGGTTTTCTTTCGGTCTTATCAGTTAATGTTTGGTCACTTGTGTTCTGAACTCTAACAAGTAAACAAGCTTTCATTTCTGTTGATGCGATTAAATTGACACCGAATTTTGTTAAAAATGCCAAAAAGGCGTGAAGTTAGTTTTGAAGAGTGAAAATACATGGTGTTTAATACTTTTGGCCAAGGCTGTATATATTTTTAAAATACATACTTATAAACAACTATGTTCATCACATAAATATGTATATTGTATAACTTTCGTAAAATAAGGTATAGGCCGAATAAAACTTCTGGTTTTTTTTAAATATTTTAGGACATTTTACACACGGCCTCTGACCCCAAACTAAGCAAAGCTTGCGATATTTATTGATTTTATTTTATTTTTATTCAAATGCTTTCTGCGCTTACATTTGATATGGCTGCCAGAGACTGATATATTAACTACATATACTTATTTTTAAATACATAATTTAAATAATAAAGATTACATAAGTATACTGTTATTTTTTATTTTTAATTCGTATTTTGTTATACGTTTGAATTGATTTGTCGACATAATTCTGTGAGAAAATAATTGCAATTTTTATTTGTTATTTTTTAATTGAGTGTCTTTACTCTTTTTATAAATGCAAAAAGCACGTAACTTATTATCTAACTTTAATTTTTTTTTTTTCATTGACCTGTAACAAAATGTTATTAATAAAGTGATTATGAATATGGATAGTAACTAAATAACATCCAGACACAAAGCAAACATAAATATTTGCCCTGGGTGGGGATCGAACCCACGCCTCTTTGATCCAGAAGTTAGGGTCACTAACCACTGAGCCACCGAGGCAGTCACACAGTTCTTGGTGGCTGTGATGTTACAGGGGATGTATACAGAGTTATCTGCTTACCCTGTATTAAGCCAAAAGGTAGTGATTTAGAAAATCATTATGAACAATTTTTACTATGAAGCCAACTCAAAATTTGAGAAAAAATGTAATCAACTGTTCCATACAAAACTGCAACTCGGAATGGATAAAATGTATGGAACAGCAGATATTTTTCTCGAATTCCGGGTTGGCCTCATGGTAAAAGTTATGCATAATGATTGTCTGTATCACCTCCTTTCGGCTCAGTACACCAGTTCTGGATACCCCTGTGTACCTACGTGATAATTCTCGTACGATAAGGTACCTACGAAGTATTGCATGAAAACATTTTTTGATAAGCTGCGGACTACGCAGTGAAACGCAAATGACTATATTATACGACAATTACTGTATTCTACGACTTTCGGGTCGAATTATAGGCCATAAGACAGCAAACTGTAGCCCGTAGCAAGGTCTACGCAATGTAGCCAATGCTGTGTATTCTACAACTTTCGTAGAAACTGTAGGCCGTAGCCCGTAGCAAGGTCTACGACTTTTTGTAAGTTTGGCCCAGCTCAGGCTTAGACCTGTAGCAAAATAAGCTAATTCATTATGAATGTTTCTTTGTTTTGTTAGTGTTTATTAAAGCTAGCAACATCGAAACCAACAAAAAAAACTCTATCTCATATCTACATAAGTTAAAGTTTACTGGTCACATGTTTTATCATCTATTTTTTATGTTTTATGTGTGTTTGAGTATATCTATCTATCTATGGAACAACAAAATATATGATTTTTGGTAGTAAACGTAATTCATAATGATGTGGTTTCAATAAGTTGGTACTTATTCTGGACTAAACTGTGAATTCCATGAACTTTATAACCATATTGTAATTTTATCATTTATATTTGCATAAAAGACCTTTTTTTTTGTAAAATGGCGTGTAAATTGTAATTCGCCAATAATTGAGTAGGTATGAGTATAATTCATCGCTGAATTTCATAGTTGTTAGAAAATTCCACTATCTCACACGTGTTGACGAAAGCAATAAGATATTTGGCAAATTCCTTCACTCCCGCAGAATATTCAAAGATCATTAGCCGTTGCGCGTGTCGCCACAGATAACACAATAGTCAACCTCTTTGATAAATAGCGGGAAAGCTCGTTTTGGCGGGAATACACGCGCCAGGCTTGCTACACACATAAGCGAGCCGGCAGCCCACATACGAGTAGATAAATGTTCGGAAAAAAAATGGTTGTCTGTGAAGTCAGTTCACAGACAATAATTTTGCGTGATAACCACATAAAAAAACATTGTTGAATTAACAACTGAAACAAGCCAAAAGTTTAAATCGATCGTGCTTCTCTATCGCTTGCTCCGCGCTCTCGTTTGCACGCTTGGCTTAAGTGGAACTTGACACTTTTTCGTGCGTGCAGTCGGCGTTCATAGATTTATGATACGTTATCACGTTAAAAAGCAACTCGGCTGCCGCACAAACCATTCGCCTCTGCATCTGAACAACTAAAGCCGATCGACCAATACAGCGACGGAGAAAGAAGCGCTGCAGCCGAATGAAAACCGATTTATGCCGCTTGAACTCGAAAGCACAACTCGAATTAGGTATGCCGAAAAAGCGTAGTATTTGTTTCGGGTTGGTTTTGTTTTGTTATTCGACAAATTATGTTGAAATTACTAGCCGGCCCGCTTATGAGTGTAGCAACTCAGTAGCGTTAACGTCACTGTGAACGTGTAAACGTGATTTATTCAATAACAGAACAGCATAGCATGTTAATTCGTTATTAAACCTGCTAATTAGCAGTTGTTATAACTGATTATGAAGTTTTAATTACGCAGTTATTACTGTTATTTAGAATTGTTTCGTTTGAAATTGCTCGCTTTTGTTTTTTATTGGGCTAGATGTTAGTTTGTTTTCTTTTGTGACGTGTGTTCGTAAAGATTAGAAATAATGTTTTTGAATGAATGTAACAAGGTTAACTGTTATTTATTAAAAAAGAAGTTTAGTTATACTTAGTTACAGGTTTTATATAATAGTATGGAGTACATAAATATTCTTAAAAAACGAATGCAATAGATAAGTGATTTATTTAAAGCAGGTTTTGCAAAATCTGACCAGACTGAGTACAGTAGCTCAAAAATTTTTTTAAAATAAATTATGATAAATAAATGCCCAGCGTAAAAGAACCGCATCGAATGCTTAGTAGTAGCAATGGTGGCTTAGTGGTAGTGACACCCGCCTTACAATCGTGAGGTCGTGGGTTCAAATCCTGGTCCCGTACCAATGAGTTCTTTGGAATTTATGTACGGAATTTCACACCACTGGCTTTTCGATGAAGGAAAACATCGTGAGGCAACCTGCATATGTCCGTAGAAGAAATTCGATGGCGTATGTGAATCCACCAACCCGCACCAGGCCAGCGTGGTGGGTATGGCCCAATCACCCTTCGTGGGTAGGCCTACGTTCTGCAATGGAAATTATGATAAATAAATGCGCAGCGTAAAAGAACCGCATCGACTGCTTAGTTTGATTGGATTTAATATTTTTGAATGTGATTTTTGTTCAAGGCCGCCATTTTACAAGCCATGTCAAAAGATAATGATGTCCAAAAATATGAAATTCATTTAAATGAAGATTATTATGAAAGAAAATAATAGGATAATCATCTTCCAAAACAAATAAAGCAAATGATTAAATGGGTACTTCTTCGAAGACAAAATTTTGGACGTCTATGGGTTTTTTTCTGAAACCAACCAACAAAACAGTGTGTAATTTTTTTTCTATACAGTTTACCTTTAACTCTACCTGGGACAAGTGATATTTTTCAAATCATTGCAGTCCAAGTATAAATTAAAAATATTTGAAGTTTGTTCTCCTGATTCATATACCGCGTCCGCTTGCCATTTTTCGAAAGAAAATGGTCGATATCGCATTTTCCCTTTGGTAAATCATTATAAATTATAATTATATCAAAAGGAAATGAATTGCACTTTTACAAAAAAAATGTGTATTAGTTATAACTACCTTAGTATGTTTATAAATAGGCTAATAAGAAGTGTCCGGCATATAATACTGATTAATGTGGCGTATGCTGCGCTTGACCGTGGTTGGTCGGGTGATGATGATGAGAGCCTGACTTCTCGCGCAGGGGGAAGCCAGTCGTGCAACAGACGAGCCAGAAGGTGGATATACGGCTGGTTCGCTTGGATCCCGGAGTTACAAAGATAAATGTCTGATTCATCTGTGCTTAGTTCAGGTGGCATTATGATTACAGTGCCTGTTTTATAAAATTTATTTTATGGTTTTACAACTTCAGTCTGTATTTCGTGTAATGCTTTTGGGTTATAGATTCAAGTAGAAAAATGACAATACTGTATTCAGTATGTATGATGAGTTATGCATGTATTACGGCAAAATCCTGATTCATCTGGCCTGATTCATATGGTCAAAACGCCATATAAATCATAAAATTCATACTGGAAAAGCTTTGAATATAGCTTATATAGCCCAACAAGACCTCGATGACGACAGTTTTTGGATAGAAACTTCGTCAATCGATGAAAAAAATTATTACTCCAAAATTCACCAGAGATGTCTTATCGACCCTTCTTCAGAAAAACGTGGATGATTGTTCAGATTCAAACGATGAGGGCATTTTTGTGTTTAAAAAGCTTCAGTAAAATAAACTTACAAAAGAGTCTCACACTGCTGGTGAAGGTATGATTACTCAATCATCCATTAAAAAATCAAGATCTCGTCAACTAGAAAAAGGTTTTAAAGATGACATTGAAAGTAGCTCGGGCCCTTGCAAAAAGCTAAAGATTTATTTCTTGTAGTACTTAAATGTGACTTCATTATTTATAGTTAACGATACTAAGAAAAAATATGTTTCTGTGATAGTTACCAAGGAAGATTACTGTCAAAAATTCCATTTAATTGAAGTTGATCTCATGTTTCTTACTTTAATTTTGTGTTTTTTTCATTATATAATAAACAGAATTCGTGAATTGTACATGGAAAAAAATAAACAGAGAGAATAATATAATGTACCAATTACTATACTATTAGTATATACTAGTAGTATACTACTATTAGTTCAGTTCAGTTCATTTATTCTCACATAGGTACAATAATGCACACTTATGAATGTCAAAAGTAAACAATAAATATAAATTAAAATAAAACTAACAGAATGAATACATTTTCATTCACAAATACTGTCACATGTCAGGTTACGCAATGAATTTTTGTCACACATAAAATCTTTTACACTATAGTATGCTTTTTGTATAAAAAAATCTTTGATAATATGTTCAAACATTGTTTCATTTTTCTTAATTATTAACTTTCATGTACCTACCTATTTATCAGTAACAAATATTAGTAATAGTTCATTTATGTAATTTAAAATGTTTTCGTTTACCCAGGTAATATAAGAATTATAATTAAGTATTACAATTTTTAGATTTCTAAAATGTAATACAAGAAATATTGTTCATTCGTCAACTTTTTTTCGTGCTATAGTGTTAAAATTTTATGTACGTATGTAAAATATGATTAGATTTCCCTATTACACAGCCAAATTACATAGTTTTTCATTTTCAGTTCTGTTCTGATTCATCTGTAATCAATTCTGATTCATCTGGGCACAAAAAATTTGAACGTAGATATCTTAAAAACTACTTAATAAAAACAAGTCCCTCATTGAAATATATGTTCTTTAGTTACCTTTTTTACATATGAACATGTGCCACAGAGCTGAAAGTGAAATAAAATTTTGGCCAGATGAATCAGTCAAAGAATGAAATTTCGAAGAAGTACCCAAATACTGTACAAGGTGAGGGCCTATACTCGATATATGTTGTTTTTAAACTTTCGCGATTTGAACACTGTCTACGGACTACGGAGGTACCTTAAGCGAGAGGATAGCGAAACAACCTTGCGGTGTTTTCAGAGAAACCGTTTATTCAAAAACTTACAAAACATGGTCGTGTGAAGGAAGGAAGAAACGGTTTAGCACATTATTATTATATACTAAGGGACTAATCGCACACTAAAATTACGAGATAAATAAATACCTCATCATCCCGACGTTTCGACCGAGTTGCGATTCCGTTTATCTCGTAATTTTAGAGCGTGATTAGTCCCATAGTACTGTATCAGCCTTATAATGGTCCACTGCAGGACGTAAGCCTACCCACGAAGGGTGATTGGGCCATATCCACTACGCTGGCCCAGTACGGGTTGATGGATTCACACACGCCATTGAAATTCTTCTCCGGACATATGCAGGTTGCTTCACGATGTTTTCCTTCACCGAAAAGCCAGTGGCGTGAAATTCCGTACATAAATCCCAAAGAACTCATTGGTACGGGACCGGGATTTGAACCGAAGGCCTCACGATTGTAAGGCGGGTGTCATTACCTCTAGACCACCACGGCTTAGTCCCGTAGTATATAATAATAATGTTTGAAAAATACGAAAAGAAATCGCGCTCGGTACGCTCACGCATAATATCGGGTGCATTCTTCTTTGACCATGCCAAATTTAGTAAAATGATAAAAACCGTTTCGAACTTGTTTTATTGAAGATCTATAGAGGAGGACTATGTCTAGCAGTAGAGAGTCTTATGATGGCTGGTGAATGTACGGATGGAAAACACTGAAAACCTTCCACAAAAAAAAAATACCTTAAGCATAACCGACTTCAACCGTGTACAGAATTTGAATAGTTCGCTCGGATTGAATTAAAGATTTAACACTATTGTTGATTTATCAAAAATGGCTGAGGCGATTTCGATAAAATTTAAATGGGACCAGTTTTGAAGTATGATCTACAAAAAAAAAAATCGAAACCGAACTACTTTGTAAAAAGTTATGCGTGGTCAGACATAAAAAAATATAGATAGATAGTTGATAGATGTTAACACTAAAATACAATTCAGAAAAAATACAAAGAAAGGGAAAAAAACAAGCGACATAAAATAGTGCAACAAAGGGCGGCCTTATTGCTTATAGCAATCTCTTCCAGGCATAATAAAAACATACAGGGTTATTTCTAATCAATTAGCATCCTTTTAGGGGCTTATTCTATGTATCAAAACTAACAATTTTTGTTCTACGACTTTTGTAGAAACTAAAAAAAAATTGTTCTATAGAAAAATATAGTTCACCCGGGACAAAAAGTATGGAACAGCTGATTTTTTTTCGAGTTTTGACGAAAGTCGTAGAAAAACAGGTGTTAGCTTTGATGTACAGAATAAGTTCCTAGAAGGATGCTAATTGATTAGAAATAACCCTGTATAGGTAAATAAATACGCGTCGACTTGTAAACCTGCTCGTTTCGTCAGTTAAAAAGAGGGGCTATAAACGTCAAAATCATCAAAAATGAACAGGAATGTGACGTTTCTGAGCACATAGTCAAGCTATAACAAAGATGAATTAAACTATGTAGCTTCGCAACGTATCCATCTAAGCTATTAATTCGTAGCGTAGCGTCGACTAAAAATAATAACGTACCGACCTACTGATTTATATGTAGGTACCAATTCAAAGATATGTCCCAGGTGTATTCCCGACCCTTTTTAACCAAAAACTAAAACACATAACTCAAATAAAATAAATATGCTACCGCATAGCAACCTTTTTTGTTACCTACCCAATGTTTTTACTAATGGAGCGACGCGCTCGCCATCTATCAAAACACCATCTGTCCAAAACGCATTCTACACGAAATATGAGAAATATTTTCCGAGACAAAGGAGGAATTCGGGCCGCACAATAATAGGAATACAAGATTCATTCTCTGACTCGCTCGAGGGAAACTCGCTCGCGCGAGCGAGTCGCCCCCGGTGATTTTATTCACGGAGGGCCGAGTGGTAAATTTTAACTATGTTCGAAACCTGTTCGATCGCGTTAACGTTGGTTGTGATTTATATAGAAATGTCCCAGCGCCATCTAGTGTCACGTACAGAAAACTGGATAGATGTGTGACTTTTTACTGTAATATAACGAGCGCCAAACCCATCGAACACAAGCGCGGCAAAGTCTCTTATTGGTTAACTCAAGTGTGTGGTGTGTGTGTCAATGTGTTCGAGTGTGTGCTCGACGCGTTCGGTCAACGCGGCGTAAAAGTAATTCAATTTGATTTGCAAACGCCATCTAGTGTCACGTACAGAAAACTGGATAGATTTGTGACTTTTTTACGGTAATGTAACGAGCGCCAAACCCATCGAACACAAGCGCGGTAAAGTCTGTTATTGGTTAACTTAAGTGTGTGTGTGTCAATGTGTTCGAGTGTGTGCTCGACGCGTTCGGTCAACGCGGCACAAAAATAATTCGATTTGATTTGCAAAACTCCCACTCGGCACTCCGTCAGCTACAAAAACGTATTAATAAATTTATATCGGCGTTATACCCGCGCAACATATTCACCGCCCTAGTTTTAGGTATCTACTATGATTTATATCCCAGTTTGTAGCGTGTCACTATCATAGACGATAACAATACACGAATTAGCAACTTGAATCACTCGGCTTATTATGCATGTCTAAATCGAAATCTAAATAAATTAATAGTCGGTACTTAACTGCCAACTTAAACAGCCAATAACGGCTGTCAGTTATTGAACTTTTTTTGGTGTAGGTAAAAACTTATTCTTATGACTATAGGTACGTGGTAGGTCCTTTAAGCTCGAAACATACTATTGGACGCGGCTTACGGACGCGACTGACAGCCGTGACTTAGCAATGTGCACAGTCTTAAAACATCCGGTGTGCCAGATCGCTCTCGGACGTCCGAACGCTCAAGAGCGTCCGAAGGTGACGTCCGCGACTGATGTCCGATAGTGTGCACGGCTCAGTGTACTTTCATAGTTTAGATACCTATCAGTCGCGGGTGTCAGTCACGTCCGTAAGTCGCGTCCGATAGTATGTTTCCAGCTTAAGTGCGAGCGACTTACGACACAAAAAATGACTAAATGGGAGGAGAGCGACTCGCTCGCGCGGGCGAGTCAAAGACCGAGTCTAATACAAAAGTAATAATACAACTGGAACGCACAAAATTCAACTTTACTACCTCGAAATTAGATACTTTTATGATGCAAAAAATTCAAGCTGAATTTTCGTTCAGGAATTGGACTTCTTTTTAGAACTTTTAATTTTTTAATCGTGAGCTTTTGCAACAAAGAAACTTCAACTTTATTGTAGAGCGATAGAGATCGTTTTAGTGTGATTGTATCAAAGCAGTTTTAAATTTAATTGTAAGACAGAGTGTAAAACAATTGATGAATGAAAAAATGATTTGATAATGTTGGTTGCGAAATTTCCACAGATATCTAGAGATTTCGATTTAGCTATGATTTAGTTGGTTTTTATTTTGATAAAGCTATTTTAGTTCGGGAATTTTAATAATTGCTTTGTGTGATTTGTAGTATTGTTAATTGTTTGGTAGTGAAAGATTTACGCTACTATTTTATTTATTGAGATAGACATTTATTACATCTGTCAGCTATCTTTTCCGACATCTTAGTTTTCCTCTTAATAATGTAAGGTAGAATCATAGAATGTAAATAGCAGTTTTGTTAAATAAACTGAATTGGTTTATTTTTTTATCATATTTGAGAACTAACACACATCATTACCAGTTTCTCGCGGATGTAGGCAAGCCGCTTACATTAGTGCTTTTTTATTAAAGGAGGCCTATGTATTACCTATGTATATTCAGCACTGGATATCCTATGGCTGAGATGACGATAATGGTGATGTTAATATTAAAGAAATAAGATAATGCAAAAATAATAGAGCTCATTATTATTATATACTACGGGACTTATCGCGCACTCTAAATAAATACCTCATCATCCCGACGTTTCGACCGAGTTGCATCGACCGTGGTCACGGGCAGTACCCTACCCGTGACCACGGTAGACACCCGGGTAGACGTGGGTCGGGTACCTAGATGGGTAGAGTTTTAAAACAAACACGAGCAACCATGCTATCTCTATTATACAAAAATGTTCTGTTATTTTCTGTATTATTACAAGTTATATTATTATCGCTTGGTATGTTTGCAAAGCGGGACAATGTTGGCCTCGAGGGGAACACCGGGACAGACTGCCTGAAAGCGGGACTGTCCCGCCCAAAGTGGGACGTATGGTCACGTTAGTTATGCTATTTTTAGGGCAAAATAATTAGCGAATATCAGTATATTTTCGGGGAGAGATGAGTCGTCAAACACGATAGATAGGTTTCTGCTGGTCTTTCTTCTCTCTACTTATTTTGCTAGGGATTAACAATAGTAGATTGTATCATATGGGAGCAAAATAATATTTTAACTGCGAGGGCGCTTTTTTGAATCCAGAGCAAAGTGAGGGATTCTTTAATAGAATCCTGAACGTAGCGAGGGATTCAAAGTACGTCGCCCGAGCCAAAAATATATTTTGCACCCGAGTGGTACACTCTAATTTTCATCACCTCTATGAGAAAATATAATACTAATAATAATATGAGGCATTATGTAGCGGGTGCCGTACCTCATTCCATAATCTAGTTTTGTATAACACCCAGAAGTTCACCACAATAACCCATTATGTTTTCAATTCATTACTCACAATAGGCTCCTTGTACCTTCACCCCTACAACATAGCTAAATGATGTTTAAAAAGGGCCTCTCTGTGTTGGCTTCGGCTCCATTGATGCCCACGAAAAACCGGGCTTGGCCCGAGAGGTGTATATCATATACAATAATAATAATATATACTTTATTGTACACCAAAGAAAAACAATTACAAACAATCTTAAATCTTAGAATTAATTATGTATCACACAAGAGTACAAGGGCGACCTTATCGCTCATAGCGATTTCTTCCAGGTAACCCGTGGCGCCTCATATTTTATTGTAATTTAATAAAATGTAGAGTAAAAACTAAATTGAAATTAAATGGTATCTAATAATAACACAAATAAAAACTTATATTTACATTATTTTCATTCATGTTCTTAGCGCTGAACACTAACATTACAAATACTTCCAAATTCAAAAAGTGCGCGGCAAAAATAATTCCGGCGCACTTATAAAGTTCGATATAGAAACACCACCTTTGGGCGCACTTAGAGGCGAACCAAGTAGGTAGTCCTTTTCGAATAGATATGATGAAAAGTAATATAATGTATATTACTTATATATATTATGAAGGTAATGATAAAGAAGATGAAAACAGCAGTAAAAACACCCTCAAGAAAGCTCTCATCACTAAATAGACAGCGAATCGATCCAGTCTCAGTGCCAATCAAAAAACGGACAAAACATGGAACTAAAAACTACCTACTTGAGATAACTATCACTGTTGTTAAGAAATTACGATCATAGCGCCCTCACAGAACTGCAGAGGTAATTCAGCCGTTTTGTAAGTTCATTGTGATGGACGAGCCAAAACAACCAATATCCACTATCCAGGTCAAAGGTCAGAGGTGAATGCTAACACCTTTGGAAAACGCTCTTAAGTCGTAAGTGATAAGGTTTAAAATCGCGTACCTAACTAAATTTCATTTTGACCAGAGCTTTATAGGTATACTGAGCGCCACACAAATTGAAAGATGGGAAGTAAGCCGCAGATGCCACTTCGCCGTGATTCGTTAAGTATTGCGCATGTGTGCACAATGCCAATACAAATGGCGAAGTAGTGAGCTCGGGCGTAGAGAGCGCGCGGGAGGCATGAGGTTGGCGGGCGGGTGTGCGCCGGCGTCTCGTCTCTCTGGCACCTATCTATATTTTGGCGTTTGCGCAGCTCTCTGCGGCTAACTTCCCATCTTTCAATTTGTGTGGCGGCTCAGGTATACCTGA